>JADNRY010000500.1:0-43237 GCA_015501585.1 Rhodocollybia butyracea | reverse complement strand
CTATGCCATCACACCCCCATGTCAAAGGCTACTATCTAGGCCTACTGGGCATATGAGGTGCTTGCACGGGCGAGAAACCCAAACAAGCGGCTGGGCGGGATGGAGCCACTAGATAGACACTGTGTCCGGCTGCTGTGTACAGGTAGTTGCTTCGCAACATGTCGGAGAGAGGGATACGTGAATACGGATACGAATGCGAGAGACGCGATGAGAAGATGACGCTCCCACGCTCTTGGCTGGTCCGCTATCTTATCGAGCAGAAATTTTGCCATCTTGGAAACTTTAGAATCGTTCAATGTACTATATTTTATTAGATTACGCCAATTTGTGCACACAAAACTCTCTGGGCCAGGTGTATGGTACTTATAATTACTGGATAACATTTCATCAACATCATAGCGCGCATGGGCGACTCGGAAGGCAATGCCCTCTCAAGCTCAAGGATGATTGGCATTACCCGCTAATCAGTATGTCGGCATGAAAACTTAGCCAGAAATCCCGTTCTTGTCCTTACAAGCTGCGTATACAAAAAGGATAAGCAGTTATGTAGTATTATAGTAGAACATTAAGACCAGTACGATAATAGCAATAGGTTCAGTCAATATTCAGACCGCTTTGGATAAGTACAGTGGCAATGATAGAAGCCTGTAAAAGGCCACCTCGAACCGCACTCTGAGTCAACTCAAGAGTAACAGCCCCTACGTTCCGCGAGATCCTACCCAGAAATTCAGAATTGTTCTGAGAGCTTCCGACGGTATAAAGCTGTAGGTATAATTAGCCACTGCTTCGCTCGGAAACACTGGCAGGGGATGTACCGATATATTATCACCTTCTGGGAGCCACATGAACTCTTGAGAACGAACCAACATAATTCTATAACTGATTAAAGCTTAATATATTGCATGTGTGGGACGAGCAATGCCTACCGTTTGTCCGGGGAGACTCGTAAAAATTCTGAAACATACTGCTTCGAAACCATACCACGTATTTCGACCTTGCATTTGGCTTGATTGCGCCATTCAATCAAGGCGGACCTTCTTCCGTCGAGCGTTTTGAGGAGAGTATATCCAGGCATAGAAGAGTCAGTAACGATCCTGAATTGCGGCGAACCGTTCGGGCCCAGGATGGTGCAATTCGTGACGGTTGGATCAAACCCGGTAAACGTGAAAACCATAGATGGACGATCCTCCACGGGGATGGGAAAGGAAGTGCACCGTAAATCGAAGGCAAAGGTTCACTGGTGGTTCTCCCCATTTTTGTGGCTTGGACATTCCATACAGCGTAAGGATTGGCCATTAGTAGCATGCGTATCCTGGGGCTGTAAGGTTCTGGTAATCCAGGTCAGTTAAGCTTTCAAAGCCTCTTATACTGGTTTTTATGTAGGTTCCATCTGAGTATACATTAAAGGGGTTCTAGTACTGACGTGAATATAAATTGTAAAGATGAGCGTGATTCGGATAACTTGAAGACATGATCGTCTCCACGAGATGGTGTGGGTCCTGGAAGGTTCTCCTTGAATGTAAGTTAATAGAATCCTGTTGTGCTAATTATTATGTAGGAATGTTTTTTTGAGGAAACAAACAACGCAGGTCCCAAGCTGATGCATCAATCCAGCAGAAACAGATATCACTCTAAAAATATCTGACGGCACACTGTATCCAAAAAGTCAGGAGAAAACAAGAACTTCCTCCTTGAATGTAGAGCATCTTCTATCTTTTGTGGGGGCGAAGCCGAAGGTGATAGTAAACAGATGGTTTAGATTGAATAGAATGCGAAGACAATTTGTGGTGTCACCCTTACAGTTTGAGGTTGGCAGCAGGAACAGCATCTGCTTTGAAGACCGGCCCGGGAGTCCAACTGGGATGTAAGCTTACACCATGATACTATGGGTCTGTTCGATCATACAACCTCCCCGTCTTAACTTTCAGCCGTTCTAAACCGTCTCCGAATTGACCTGCCATTGACCAGCTTTTTCTCTCATGATCTTTTCCCTGCCCTTGCAAAATGGGTCTACGAAGCGATCAACATATATGAAGCGTTTCCTCTATATGTCCTACTACAATACCAAAAACACTGACTTCTCACTTGCGATATATCCTGCATAGTATGGTAAACCCTTGGTAAAGCTGCCCATGCACTTAAGACAACGCTCTACAGCAGCTCCCACCGGGAGACTGCGAGCGAGTCGTCGTTTGTTCGGTGTCTGCCATGGGCCCCGCGTCAGCTTACGCTGCCAGAGCCGGCGTTCAGTTCTTCGAACATGCCGTGTAATCAACTTCCTTCCTTCCTTTATTTTAAACATCTTGGAGTGAACTACTAGTCCTAGACTAAGCATCGATGGTAACAGCAGCTCGGAACTGAGTATTAGACGGTATTTTGTTGTCCCGACTCGGATACCACGGCAATATCCCGGTGCATGAGGTACAATCTTAGTTAACCCGCGTCGATAACTTCGTTGATGGTGGTTTTGATCAACGCCTGCATACTTTTATAACCACGCTCCGTGGCAACTTAGCGCCTCTTTAAGTTTCAGTCAAAATAGTACTTGAGTGTTAGTTATCGCTAGATTTCGCTCGTGTGCAGAGTGCATGTATTGTCTAGACAGCGTCTCAACATCTATTTACCTCGAGTTGTTAGTACCACTTGGTCTAGTCTTTGTGCATAAGTAGTACATAGTACGACGGACAAGTCGTACTCGACCCTGACTCGGTCAAAATATCAAAGTAACCACAATGTGATACACTCATATACATCGACTTTAAATGTTCCACAGAGACTCGGACCAGCCATCGGACGACTACTACTCAGGGCGCGCGCACACATCCATGCCGCCAATGAGTAGTGTGGCTACGACTGGTCCTTTAACAGGAGCTCTATACATTTCATCATGATCTGAACCAAAATAATTCCTCGGCGTGTGGTGTCTCTCCCTGGCTATGGCTATCTTCCTCGAAACAGCATCCGTAGAGTATATCAAATTTCCGCCACTGGTAATGCGGGACTCTATGAGATATTTTGGTCCCATGGATTGGTGAAGACGGGTCGCAGGTTGTCTTCCGTCATCGGTGGTTGGTTTAGGCGAAGAAAGCGATCCATGATGTAACTATGAAGGAGGGCATAGTAATATCGGGATCAGGATAGAACGGCTGCCCTAGGCGCTCATTCCCTGAGAAATGTCCGCTGTGGATAGCCTGGAAAGGTTTAGGCGTAAAAGTTGGGGATCAAGTCGTCGCTCAAAGTGAGAGGCCCCGTATAGCTTGGTTGACCACAACGGGGTACTACCAGACCCCCAATAACAGTTTATGTGTCTGTTACTTCTGCCCCACCGGGGCTTAGATCGGAATCCCTTGATGCTCAGGATTTTCGAAGGGATCATCCGCAAAGAAAGAATCAACGAGCCTGGAAATACGGGCCTACGAAAAGATTAGTTGGATCATGTAACGCGCCTGCTAAGATGACTCACAGCGATACATCGCCAGTCCCAGTACTAGTCGTTCCCATTCCCCTTCTGGTAACTCGTCAGATTCATCCTCAAAAGGAAGAAAGTTCCGCTGTAACGAGGAATGTGAGCAAGCTGGGCCGCCAGTGTTTGCGACGACGATAGCATCGCAGCCGACTGCGTGGTTGTGTTAACGAGTTGTGCCATGTTATCAGTGAGAAGTAGCTCTAAGGTTCGGAAAAGATGAGATGGCGGAGGAAGGCAGCGGGATAACAAATGATTTTATACGATTACAGATTCGTTTCAACTTGACCCTCGTGTGGTTATCAATGCATGGTCACTGTTGCTATAACTGTTACTATATTTGGCAATACCATTGAAATATAGTAATAGCCATTGTTTAGCTATACTATCGGCCTTTAATATCAATTCCCATTGTCCACCACATTCGTTGACTTTGGACCTTCAATATCAATTTCTAGAATCCAGATATCGTTCTAGTACACTACATCTACCAGGTTAAATTATCTTAACCCATCATCGCTGGCATCCTGTAACTGGACAGAAAGCAGGCCCTGAGATTCCGGAGCACAAGGGAGAAGTTTGTATCTGTCGTAAAAGTTCAGAATTTGGTACCTGGAAGCTTGAATATTGAAGGCCAGTATTTTTTCAAGAGGAAGTTGCTCACATTCGATGTAATACTAGCGATGCTAGTACCGCTGAGTGGAGGAGATAGGTGCAGCAGAAGTTCTTTTGTCGCACAGCGAGACCGGGAAACAAGTTGAGTCAACTCATGGATAAGACATGCCTCTGACTCTTCTTGCAACTTGTGATGAAGCCGCAAGCACTTAAGAGAAGGAAGTGTCAACCAGGAAAGCATCTGCACCACTTCTCTTCCGTCTCCAACTCCAACATCATCATTTGTGGAAATAAGTGTCATTGAATGAAGTACCGGTAGAGTAAGGAGTGGTGTCTTTTGGCAATTCGCAGACAATCGGCATTCAAGAAGACAAAAAGTCAGGTTACGAAGTCCCAGCAAAGTCCTGAATGACGTCCAGTTGTCAGTCAAAGTGGACAATGAGCGAGAGCTGAAATGCTGAATTTCAGACCATGGTAGCTGGAATATATCTCGTGGAAATGGGATATCGTGAAGGGAAAGGTGCCGAAGATTATAACAGAATTTAAATATCCTGATAACATCCATCAATTGACCGAAGTCATGCATCGCTTGCTGTTATTTCGATGAGGAGAGTGAATGTGAAGCATTTGCAGCGAATCAACTCGAAGGCGCCCGGCGAGTGCGGATAGAGATGTATATGACGAAAGTGGAATGTTTATTGCAAGGACGTTCCAGCGTGAAGATGTAGATATAAGTTTCAGCAAAATCAATGGGCAGCGTTGAAACCCTATTCCGCAGTGAATATCCACATTAAGGTTGCAGGACTTCGAGCGGGAAATGTGCAAATCAAGAAGGAATAGCATATAAGCCTCGTTGCTTTGTGAGCCGCATTTCGGATTTTGATGTACACCCAGAGAAGAGAGAAGACAGAGCGATCTGTCGCCACATATGACACACCTGCCCCAATACCCAAGGAGCGCGACGGGTGTCTAGAGTTGAACTATCTTCAAGTGAATCTAGTACAACACAAACGCTGAAAATCTCTGTGAGAATATCGCAATCAAGGATGTGGACAGTACGCAATGACTCGAGACTAGACAACGGCGGTCGCTATCGACAACAGGGTCAGTATACGATATGTAGTAGGCGCGTTAAGACTTCCATACCATGTCCGAAACCAAGAGACACAGAGAGAGAGAACTGTAAGGCTAAATCCGCACTCAACTACTCCGCAGAGACAGTGACGTGAATTTTTAATTTGAGCAGATACGTACAAAACTGAGAGGCAAAAAGCAGGGAAGGAATTATATGGTTAAATCCACGCTTAAATAGTCTGCAGGGGCAGAACTATGTAAACGGAAGGTAAACAGCGGGACCTTTTTTTCGCCCCAATGAAATATCAAGGCGTGTTAACTCATCGGATCTGAAGCGAGCTGTTATCGGACCTTGGGCTTAAACCTTAATACTGGATTAGAGGATACATCAAGATACATTCGCTTTGAAAAAAGGGTCTTTACTGGTCATCAAGTACGTTTACAAACCGTTCACTCAAAGCCTGCTTTTAACTCAAGTCTACCTTCAAGGGAAAGATTTTCGCTGCTGACTCCAACGTGAACGCCATAGACACCTTTCTCGACCACCCAGCTGTTGATTTTGTCATCCCAGTATGACACCGCGTATTTTGTCCAGTGAGATTTCGAGGTCTTTGCTCTTTCCGGGTTGCAAATTCTGTACTTTGTGGAATGCTTTAAGCTGCAAAGCAGGGTGTGTATATTCCGGGGTGGAAGGAAGAGTTACGTAGACCTGAACAATTCCGATCCTGGAATGGATCCTGTATTGGTGATGGTGACAGTCGCAGTAAAGTTACATTCAACATCGCTGATGGAAGGCTCGGAAAGCTTTAGTGACGACACCGAAAATGTCGTATACGAGAGTCCATGGCTGTAGTTTCATAAGTTTCGATCGAATAGCAATAAGGAGGCAAGACGTACCCGAAGGCAAACTGTGGGGCAATATGGCGATGTTGGTAGTGCTTGTACCCCTACGGACGCTATAAATGTTATATTCATTCAAGTGCCATCCGGTTTACGCACCACGTAAAGATCTTCTGCGTACCGAACCTAGCATCGAAGTATAAGTAAGCGGTGGTAGATTGTGCAAACCTTCAATGCTAACCTTGCCGTTCTCAGAGTGGAAATGGCCATAGGAAGGAACGTCCTCGAGCGTCTTGGGGAACGTCATGCTCATCTTACCAGATGGATTGTGCTTTCCTAATACAGCGTCCGCGATTGCATCACCAGTTGCATTGCCTAGATACCATGCATGCAAGATACTGGGGACCTCGTCTGCCCAGGGCATTGTGATCGCTGATCCCTAAGTTAACATTAACATTAGCATTGAACTATGAAACGAAGGAAAGATTTACGGATTGCGTTACAACCACAGTCTTCTTGTTGCTCGCCGCAACCTTGGAAATCAGTTCGTCTGTTCTTCCAGGAAGAGCAAGAGTAGATCGGTCATATCCTTCGGTTTCCCAGTCTGCATTCAAACCCACGACGGCGATGACTGCGTCGGCCTCTTTCGCCACGGATACAGCCCGATCCATGAGTTTGTCGAAGTCTTCAACCGTATCTCCTCCCAGCTGAACCGCAGGATTACTACAAGAGGTTAGCTTATATCGCAGACTAGGAATCTTGAGCATTACCTGTCCATAATGACTTCATCTTCGTCCCCATCTGCAGGCCCACGGACATTACAGAACTCAACAACAACCTCGTGCTTCACGTTGGCTTTCAGTGTGAAAACACCCCGCTCTTCTAGGGTTCCGCTGTTGAAAAATGACTCTCCTCGTCGCTGACGAGTCCAATTGTCAATAACTAGTTGTCCGTCGACGAAAAGCTAGAAAGATTGAGCAAAGGAATCTATAGAGATCATCGAGAACGTACTTTCGCCCTGCCTGCAACCATTAGACCAAACTCGAAAGGGGTATCAACCTCCCTCGGTTTCAGGAATCCACGTAACTGCAATGTCCACCTCTTTGTCAACTCTTTGGGGTAAGAGGTACTGATGAATATCCGAGTTTCGTCTATCAAACGCGAGCTTAATGGTTTGTCGGCTCGTGTCATGCTCTCATCGCTCAGATGGGGATACCACGATCCAATCCATCCAGGTTTACCGTCCTCGGTAACCAGTTCTTGCTCGAGGGTAGGCATTGTCATGTAAGCTGGAGAGCATGTTCAGTACGAGGAGATCAAGGAGCTGGGTAAACTCACATCTCGCCCCTTCACAGTAGGTGACCTCAACATCACTTCCATGTTCTTCTCGCAAGGCGTTGACGATACCTTCATATGGGGAAATAAAGTAGGATGGCTTCAACGCAGCCGATCCACCACCAGATAGAACTCGGGCTTTAGCATTGCCGCCAATGATAGCGATCTTCTTCAGCCCTTGTAACTTGGGTTTAAGCGGAAGTATGCCGCCATCGTTTTTGAGCAGTACAATTGATTCTGCAGCAACTTTGCGCATGAGGATCTTGTCGTCGTCAGTTTCGACGGTCCTTTCTTCGCCATCCCCGTCGATAACCTGACCAGCCATTGAGAAAACACTGAAGCACGGAAAACGAGTTGTCGACACACCTCTGGGCATTCTTGGCAACATTTCTGAACAAATTCGAGAACCTTTCTAGCCCTGGCTTTCACCGTTCGAAGAGTGATCTTGCGAGATTGGATTGAACGTTTCACCAAGTCCAACGTCCTCCATTTGTTCGTTCCGGGCATCTCAAGGTCGAGGCCAGCGTTGATACTATGATCGATACTGAAGATTCCGAACCTTAATGAGATATAAGCACTACTATCGTTGTCAAATTACTGAATATGCGTACCAATCGCTCATGATCTGAACCAGTGACTTTTAGCGTGCAGACATATACATGAATCAATCCACTAACCATTCCGTTAAACTTCCATTCGTCGCGGAGAATTTTCTGGATAATCAGAGGATTTTCAGATACGTGTGTTCCATTGACTCTGTTGTAACTACAGCAGCTCATCAGTTAAAGCCTCAACGGAAAAGCAACACTTACGCTGTCATGTAACTCCACGGCTGGGCGTACTTTTGCGCAAGCATGAAGGGCATGAGATAAATTTCTCGCAAAGCACGGTCACTCATGATACTATCGTAGGCCATACGATCGTTCTCCTTGTCATTTCCACTAACCAGAGTTCAGAAGAGAAGAACGTATTTTGAAACAGAATGATGCTCACACAAAGTGCTTGATAGTCGTTGCAATGCCTCCGCTCTGAACACCTTTGACGTAGGCAGCAGCTATCATGCCCGAAAGATGAGGGTCTTCCGAGAAACTCTCGAAACTCTGATAATTATTCCAATTAGACAACCAATATTTGAATCGAGAAAAAAAATAGAGAATTTCACCCTGCCACCTAGAGGATTCTGTGATTACAGGTTAATATGCTGGGTTCGTTCATCAACAAACACGACCTACGCGTTGAATGTTGCAGGTAGGAGCCAAAGCGACCGCCGCTCCGCGGAGCTTGGCTTCAGGAGCAAGGAGCTTGAGGCCAACGGTCTCGACAAGTTCAGTATTCCAGGTTGCGCCGAGAGCAGTAGCCGACTAATTACATCGATGATAAGCTTTAGGGAATGAGGATAGACAAAGTTCGAGACCCACAGGAAGACATTTCGCAGGAGTGCCCATGAAAAAGTGGTTTCCTCGAATGCCATTGGGTCCATCAGAGACCTAAAGGAGTACATTAGATGAAAAGCCAAGCCCAAGACTGAAGATGACGCGCCTTTACAGCTGGTACGCCTAATCGTTCAATGCCATGCGTATGCCAAAAACCAACACCAGCGATCAACAAAATCGCTTCTTCTTCGGTTAACTGCTGAACAATCTCATCGATATTGGCTTTTGCGAAATCCGAAGGCGCCATGAGGGAAGAAAGAAAAAGTGGAAACAGTAATCATAGGTCGTCGTGGATCAAGTTAAGGAAATGAATATTTCCGAGGTTTCGCCGAAGATGAACTTCGGATCCATATATACTCCTCCTGCCTGCCAGCAAAACGAGTCAGCTGGCCTCGGAAAACCGAAAGTCCACGCAGGTACACGCGAGAGTTTGTTTCATATTGAGTCGCGCCGCAATAAGTAATATAAAAACGAACTAAGCTATCGTCTACTCGAGATATCACTAATTACATCCACTTCCACCACACATACCAAGAACGATTTGTCACTAAGTAGTTTCCTACTGCTTCAATAGGCACACTAGCCTGACCGGGCTACCTAGGCACTGGTAGTAGTGCCGGTGGAAGCGCTAACAGCGGCATTGAAAGCACTACCGACTGAAGAAGGAGAACTCGAGCTATCCCAGTTGTTTCCACTAGGAACGATAAGACTTTGACCAGCGTCACTTCCAGAGAAACCAAAGTCAGACTGAAGAAAGTGGGCATTAGAAGCGTATCCATATGCTCGAATCGAGCGACTTACGGTGGAAAGAGAACCGTCAGAATTGTAGAAGTTTCCAAAGTTGCTAACAATGTTGGAGTCATATCCGACTTGACGGCCAGAAGTACGGAGCAGATCGGAGGAGAACTGGCTGCAGGAAGAAACGAATTGCTGGAAGACTGAACGATAATGAAATCAGTATCAATACTGTCAAAGAACTGTCCACTTGTACGCACCAACTGTTTGGGTTTCAACTTCGCAGATCTGTTCTGTAATGATCCTAAATACGAATATGAGGGGTTTACAGTGGAGATGAATGATCGAGGCTTACTGTCTAGCCATTTCCTGCAGCACAAGGAGTCTCTGCTGGACGATCTCGATGCTGAGGGATTGGCAAACAACCTCTTCTTGTTGCTCGACTACGACCTGACTGCTGACCACCCCTGAAAAGTTGTCTTCGCCGTAGAAGTTATCGAAACCGTCGAAGCTAGAGATACCACCCCAGTTATCAAAAGATTGATAGCGACGAGCTGAGAGTGCGAGTGAGTTTTCAAGATCGCCGAATGGAAACACGTTATATTCACCTAAGCTCTGAGTCTTGGGGTTGAAAGGCGCAGCGATAGCACTACCGGCCAAAGCGGAGATGGAAAGCAAAGGAAGGGCAAATTTGGCAAACATGATGATTCAAGTGAGTTACTGCATAAAGTTAGTGATAAGCACACCATTATCGAGGACGCCCATACCTGTTGACGTGGGTGTAAAGATAGTGATAGAGCGGACGAAGTGAAAGAGCGCCGGGCTAGAAGAAAACCAAGGGATTGAAAGAGAACGAAAAGTTGATGGGATGGGTTTCGATGTGGATTTGACCAGCTTAAATAGGTTTTCAAGCGTCAATATCCCAACGAGAATTTGGCATAGGCACAAGGCATCTGAAAGACGGGTGAAGTAATGATCGTGGAATTGCGCTGAGTTGTAGATGCTCTATGTAGATCAGGATGCGAAAGTCGGGTTTCCACCAGGAAACAGCGGCAGCATCGCACTGGAAATGGGGAAATCGGTCATGTCCATGTGGATTAAGACGTATGAAAGGCAAACTAGTGCGTTCTAAGAAAAAGCTGCGTCCGTGACGTGTCCGAAGTAGGTAGCGCTGGCAGTAAGTTGTCAGTCAAATGTTGATATGTACAGTTGGATGCCAAAGACAGGATTATCGGGAGATTGCCGAGTCCGTGAAGTTGAATTCTTTCCCCTCAGGGTATGCGAGAGCTTCTCGGATCGTCAGGTTTCTATCAATTTCTTATTCAACAGCTCATTATTTAGATTTGATATATTACTCACCTCTGCTTGAACTGTGCAATAAGAGATTGAGGAGAGGGAAGGTCCCCTGGGAGATGAAGTCTGAAATACCACAATCATAATGTTCATCAGCTTCAACCACAGGCTATGTGACGGTCCAAACATTTACGAACTTGTCGGTTTTCGACATTGTTGTTGCCTCGATTATATACATTTTGTCATTGTGTTTGTTCTCAGCCGCTGCACCAGGCGCTTCTTCGGATTTAACACCCTTCACAGCGAGTGTTCGAGAAGTGCTTGTCACTGTAACCGAGGCGTTTTCATTGTATTCCAGTAACAGGACCTGTTCATCGGGATGCTGCGGAAGTAAAGCCAATGGTGAGTCGTCCGCATACTGATACTGGATAATAGGGTGCCCTAGAGAAGCAGGCTGGGTAGAGAAAAGAATATAGTATGGCGGGTCCATCATGTCGCGCAGAGAAACAGTTTCGGCGCCAATTAGTAATTCATCATGCCAAGATTAGCACTAAGCGCCTTATCATAATCTAATCAAAGTTGTGAAATCCCGTTTTAGGTGGCGAGCCAACTCCAAGCCATGGTTTCCCGGCTTATGATGAGACTACAGATTAGAAAGATCCTACAAGATTGAACATTGAGACTCGACTCCTACTACGTGTCTGAAAACAGTTGACAAGGTAGCAAACGAATCCTAATCCGAAGTACATAGCTCAAAGGGGGTTATACGGGTACCTTCATTCTATCTCCACCATTATCTTGGAGTATTTTCGCTCTCAAAGGTGTTTCTATATAATTTTTGAGCCTCATGGGAATGATATTCACGCAAAATTAAACAAAATTTGTAAATTATCTTCCCCGCGCGATCCTACAAATCTTTGGTCCACTGCCATCAACTTTGCATTGCACCATGGCAAGCAAAGATAGCTAATCTACCGTATGTCCGAAATATCATAAACCAAACCCACTTCTATTGAATAGACCAGAACGGTTCCGTTGACTAGGCCATTTAGGAGCTAGCGCTAGTGCTGTTGGAAGAGCTGTCAGTTGCGCTGCTGCTATCGGAGGTGATAACAGGGGTGGCGACAGTGCTGTTGGAAGAGCTGTCAGTTGCGCTGCTGCTATCAGAAGTAAGAACAGGCGTAGCAGCAGCGACAGTGCTGTTGGAAGCGACAGCGGGGAGGGTGCTGTTGCCGGCGCTAACAGGCACAACAGGTGTGACAGGTGCAGCAGGTGCAGCAGGTGTAATAGGCATGCTACTGGAGGCGCTGAGAGCGGCACTGTAAGCATTACCGCACGATGAAGGAGAAGTCGTGCTGTCCCAGTTGTTTCCAGTAGGAACGACAATACTTTGGCCAGCTTCAAGTCCACAGAAACCGAGGTCATCCTGATAGTTGGTGTTAGAAATATACTGACATGGTCAAATCGAACCACTTACGGTAGAGAGAGACCCGTCAGAGTTGACGATGCTTCCGAAGTGGCTGACGATGTTGGAGTCGAATCCAACGTGACGACCGGAAGTACGAAGCAAGTCAGAGGAGAACTGGCTGCAGGAAGAAACGAATTGCTGGAAGACTGAACGAGGATGAAAATCAATATCAACATTAACACAGGGGTGTCCACTCATACGTACCAACGGTTTGGGTTTCGACCTCGCAAATCTGTTCGGTGATGATCCTGAAAATGATTATGAGTGGTCATCGCCTGTCTGAATGCATTGGGACTCACCGTCTGGCCATTTCCTGTAGCACGAGGAGTCTCTGCTGGACAATCTCGATGCTGATGGATTGGCAAACAACCTCTTCTTGTTGCTCGACTACGACCTGGCTGCTGACGAATCCAGAGAAGTTGTCTACGCCGTAGAAGTTATCGAAACCATTGAAACTGGAGATACCGTCGTAGTTATCGAAAGAAAAGTAGCGACGAGCTGCGAGAGAAGGTCAATCTCAAGATCACCAGATGTAAGACCAATATGTTTACCCAGGCTCTGAGTCTTGGGGTTGATAGGTGCAGCAATAACATTACCGGCTAAAGCGGCAACAGAAAGCAAAGCAAGTTTGGTGAACATGATGATCTAACTGTGTTGACTGTAAATGTGTACAAAGTTAGCAATGAGCAACAATATCGAGGACCTGCATTACCTGTTGATGTGGGCGTAAAGATTGTGAGAGAACGAACGAAAGTTGAAAAAAGAGGCTTGAAAGGCAACCTGGCCGAAAGAGAACAAAGATTGAAAGAGAGAACGAATTGATGTTTTTCGATGTGGATTTGACCACCTTAAATAGTTTTCAAGTATCAGCATTCTCCTTCGGGCGCACCCAAGCGTTTGGACTATCAGTATAGCAAGTCTGCGCCGATATTGAGATGGAGACATATGAAAGACTGATGAAGGAATGCCAATGAGGCGCGAAGGTTCCAAGGCCGATGACATGACAGCCATGTTTGGAAAGATTGATGTGTATGAATGGCAAACTCGAGCGTTCCAAAGAAAGGCTGCCTCTTGCGGTCCATCCATAGCAGATAGCGCTGGCGGTAACTTGTCAGTCAAGTTGTTGATATGTGGGATTGGATGTCAAAAAAAGGACTATCGGGAAGTTTCCGAGGAGTTCGCGTGCAGGCCTGTTACTTCGGTATCGAAGAGAGCTTCTCGAATAGCCAAATTCCTGTGAAACTCGATTCCAATCTCAGTCTCATTATTAGATTAGAATATACACGTTTGAATTAGGAAATAATGGTTAGGCCACGGGAGATGATGAGATCCACAATCATGATGTTCAACAGCTTCAAGAATTAAGGCTATGTGACTGTCTATCAGGCTGCGGTACTTCAGCACCCACTGGCAGCGCTCAGATTTAACACGCGACATGACGAGTGTGCTTGAAGTACCAGTGTGACTGATGCATTTTGAAGTTCGTATTCCAGTAATCAGGGTCTATTCATCGGAACGTGGAAGGAGGAGAGCCAGCGCTGAGTTGTCGGCATGTTGATGCTAAATAGTTGTCCTAAAGGCTGAGCGCTGAGCAAAGAAGAGTCAAAGCAAAATTAAGAAGAAAACAAGAATAAAAGCGTGCACGGCGCTGGGCGTCAACTTCGAAAACGCATGATTCAAGTATGACTTAGTTCCTAAGTCACCACCACCACCACCAGTTCTGGTTAGTGATCATCATCGCATCTTCGAACCCTTAAAAGCTTAATATCTAGCAGTACCAAACCAACCTCAGTTTCCAAGCCAATACCACTCACTTTAACAGCCAGAGCGTCCTGACCGGTGCTCAATGCCGATAACTTGACACAATCCCCGAACAAACTCGCCGGTCACAGCCCCGCCCTAGCCACAATAGGTCATGCCAGACCCTGAGCTTCTAGTACACTATTCGAAGCTCTACCGGCCATTTCTTGCACTGAAAAGGCTAAGAGCCACTCCGAAACATATCAGGTCGTTCGAGATCTGGAGCCTATATACAGCGATTGCTTCACCATCAAGCCTTGGCCTAGGTGTTGCGACCATTATGGGTTTAGCAAGTTTGGAAGAATACACAATGCGTTCAAAATCGTCACCTTACCTCGGCCTAATTCTATTCGGTGCCCGGCCTCTTTCACAACGTTCCCCAACATCCATGACCGTTCTTCCTATGTTTCAAAGTGAACACGAACTCAGCCTGAGCTCGAATACCATGTCGCTCACTCTTTTTCTGGGCCTGGGAACGTGTTGTGTATGGGTCAGTGGGCTGAACGCGAAAGTCATGCTGAGTATGCCTCCAGCCTATTAGCAGGTCTTCCATCTGCCCAACTATATCTACTATAACCTGGTACACAGCGTGACACCCTGGAATTGGCCTTCGGTACAAGGTTCAAGCAAGATCTAGTTTGAGTGAGTTTTTTTTTCTTATCTCCTTTTCTCGTATTAGGAGGTGATAACTTCAGAATGCAAGTACTAGGGATTTATACCACCCTGTGCGCCGAACCTGATTGATATGGTCGTGCTTCGCACCTTAAACGTTATCGCGGGCGGTCAAACTCTTGCTAGTGCGACTGCGAAATTTTATTCGAGAACCCACGGTCTTTCCAGGTTGCTTGATTTTACTACGCGGCCCCACTCGACTGGAGTTTGGCTAGTGGGACTTGGAGAAAAGTGTCTGAAAGACCTCTCTTTTCTGCACCCCCAAGTAACGCTTCAGTTCGCTTCGACCATCGCACAATTTGAGCACTATTTGAGATCAGTTGCTTTCCACTCGCCTCCACCTTTACTGTCTACTCTCATCCGAGTTAATGGATAATCACTTTGACTGATGAACAAGCTGAAGATTGATGATTGATATCAATATTTTTCTATAGCTTACTACCTCCTATTCATCTCATCAATGCTTGGGCGCAGCAGTGGCAGTGGTCGTTCGATTACGCTTGGACGAAATAAATATATTTCAATGTGCAAGGTCTTCTGAAAAGCTATGTTAATAAATCAATACGCACGATCCCAGTTGCCATCTCTTTAAGTGAAAAATTCCCTACTATTTTTCTGCTGCTTGTATACTTACTGCCGCTCACTTTATTGGATCTCGATGGAAAACTTAGCGGGTCATCCGGTGCTGATTGATTGTACATCCACATCCACACGACCACGTTATGTTCTCAGATCGTAGCAACTGCTCCTATGTAGGTGATATGCTCTGCATTGCACTGGTCCCTCTGTATTAGTTTAATTTTGCTCTGTTTGGACTGAAACTCACTACAGGGTGCTCTGTTAGGGGGAAGTAAAAATTAGCACTACATGCAACCATGAATACAGACATATGAAGACCGTACGGTCCCACGTCGGAAGGAAGGAAGAAACTAAATCACTCAGCATGGTAACTTGCTCTGCTGAGCCGAGGTGAGCCTCAGGTGTTTCATCGAAACACAGGAGCTCTCTGGCAGCTCTATGAGCAGTCTACGGGTGTATTAATCACTCTACAGAAGTGCATAGGATATTCAAATATCCCTACCTATGCGGTTTCATTAAAAGCATCAAAAACGAGTGAACATACGGGATTTTAATTAGTTCGCGGCGCTACTAATCCTCTGCTACTTATGTGTACTGCCAAGAGATCCTACTGTCGCATGCTATTGGGAGGGGAGGAGGAATGACTCCAGGAGCGACGTACAGGGCGTCATAAAGAAGATCTGGAAGAGCAACCAAAGGATGCCATATACCCCCCTTGTTGGGAAGGGGAAGTAGAAATTAGCGCTATATGGAATCCGTACGGTCCCTCGTCGGAAAGAAGGAAGGAACTGAATCACTCGGTATGGTAACTTGTTCTGCTGAGCCGAGGTGAGCCTCGGATCTTTCATCGAAACATAGGAGCTCTCTGGTAGCTCTAAGAGCAATCTACAACGGTATTAATCACTCTACAGAAGTGTATATATTATATCCCGACCTACGCGGTTTATTGAAAGTATCAAAAACGAGTGAGTATGAAGGACTGTAATTAGTTCGTGGTGTGTAGTGTAGGAAACCATCTAATCATCTGCTACTTATGCGTACTGAGAGATCGCACTGGCGTATGCTATTGGGACAGGAGGAGGAATGACTCCAGGAGCGACGTACAGGGCGACACAAAGAAGCTCTGGGAGAGCAACCAAAGGATACCACATATCCTCCTTGTTGGAGAGAGTTATGGAACCTATGGTTGCTACCATATAGATCTCTCGTATGATTAGCAGGCCAGCCATGACGGTAAAAATTATCGAGCCATGGGTCGACCCAATAGAGTCCCCGAGATTTTGGGCATGGAGGATAGGATTCTCTGGAAGGTTGTTAAGGAGAGATTTGTGATAAGGATAGTCAATCGCACCTGAACGTTCAGTCCTCACAAGCACAAAAGTCTGATATGCTTGAACCAGGGTGAGGACCAAGAAGACAGCCACACTGGCTCTTCTTAATGCTGTTCCGCTTGAGCTCGGCGAGGATGAGCTACCTGTTGAGTCGGTGATTCCAATTATGCCCATGATCAACGCCGCTACGGCCACCAGGTGAAAAAGTCTGCGGTTACGGGTCAGTAGGTTGAAAGGATTCTCGTATTTTGGAGGAGCACGAGCTTCGCAGAGCTCAAGACTGTCAGGAAAATTAATCAGTCATGCAGGTCACGTATCTCCGTTTGAGTGATTCTTACCGGTCGACAACGAGCCCGTATGCAGCGAAGAGTAATCCGAAAAAGCCAATGGAAAAGAAAACCTCGGCGACAATTAACACGTTCTTGTCTTGTCCAACGTTTTTTGATGCGATAAGGATCACTCGAAGGATGAAAGCAATCAGTCGCACTAAAGATTGATAGTATATATCAGTTCCGACCCAGTATGTACTTGGAAAAATTATACTTACTTGAACAGAACAGAGTTAACGTCGAGATGACATATGTACGTCTCGTCAGAAGTTTTGGGATAAACCAAATACAGAGAGGAAGGTAACACAGCGCGAAAATGACTGCTGCTGGTATGGATTTATAGCCAATGAGCGCGGCGTAGTTGATGGGAGCGTCCGAGTCAGAACTTGAAGGAGAAGCAGACATGTTCGAATGAGGCGGATTTGTTGAGGAACACCTGTTGAAGGCCACATATTTATAGTAGATTCTGGTTCTCAACGCACGTTGTTTCTAAGCTTTCAAACACCTACACAGTCCAGGGAAGACGGAAGAACCAGATAAGGTAACCGTTAACCGCTCTACCTTGCGGGCCGGGGCGTAGCGGCGAATAAACGCACCGATAGCCATAGTACTCTCGCCTATCTTTAGCTCAAATGGCACAAAGTAACGTTTACATATATTGTTGAATGAAATGGAAAAACTCTGGGCAGCTTGCAACTTACGCCGGTATCAAGACAAGAGGTGTTGAAAGGACCCAAGTCTCTGACTGAGTGATATAAGTGACGAATTCCGGATTTGGAGTTGTAGGAGTAGCTTTGACCGGAATCATTGTCTCCATCTGAGAAACTAATGTGTTGCTTAGGCACCCACATATAGAACAACAGAGGGTAATATAGTTTCCATTAGCATTAGGACATAATAAGAAGGAAGGATGCTTATTGGTCGACTAATTCCTAGATAGAAACGCTGGGTCCAACGCAGACAAGGATCATAAAGAGGGTACTAAAGTCCGCACAACGAGAGCGTGAGCGACGAAGAATGTACGCATACCCTAGAGTAATTCTTTACTTCGACTACTACTTGGTGTACATGGGCAGCTCCGTCGTCTCTGTTACCTTCGGAGGAACCTTTGGAGGAATCAGTCCGGGAATAGCATAGACCAGGACACAGATAAGCTCCGGAACTGCGACAAGAGGATACCAAAAGTGCTCGTTGTTGGCCTTCGAGAATTGATTTAACGTGGCGACGGAGAAAATCTCGCGTATGAGCAGCATCAGTGCAATAACTCCAAAGAGCAAAGGAGCGTGTTTGGCGCCAAATGAGATCGATGTGTATTTCAGAGAATCTTTATCTGAACGTTGAAAGGTTTGTTAGATTGTGAGTTTGGTAAGTGATGGTTAGGGAACATACCTCGGTGTTCGGCTGCGATGAGGACCAAAGTCTGCAAGACTTGTATGATGGTGAGTACCAAGAAGATGATGGCACTAGCTTTTCGTAGATCGGTCCCAACGGTACTTGTTAAGTTCGCGGAGGTTATGTCGATACCAGTGATACCCAAAGCCACGCAAATCACGAGGCAAATGCGGAAAACGCGACGATTTCGAACCAAGTTCAGGATGGTGCCGATGATAGGGATAGGAATATTTGTGTTGTCACATAATTCAAGCCTAAGGGGAAACGCGATTAGAACTCGAAGACGGAACAAGAAGTAGCACAACGCACCTGTCCACAACAAGGATATAGGTGCCATAAAGCAGACCAAAGAAACCGACTGAAAAGAGCACTTCTGCACCGATAAAGATACCCTCGTTCTCTCCAACGCTTGAGACACCAGCCGAAATGGCGCGCATTATGAAAGCAGTTAATCGAACTAGATAGGCGTAAGGCTCTTGAAAATGAAAAAAAAAAAAAAGTATAAACACATACTGAGGCAGAACGAGGTCATTATGAACAATACATATCTTCGCTCGCGTATGATTTTGAACAAGAAGAAGGCAGCAAGAAGCGAATAAAAAGCAGCGAATACAGCAGCAGCTGGAACAGAGTTCCAACCGAAGAGTTGTGCATAGTTGATTACGGTCGACATTTGAGAAACGAGCCTTAGGCGCTACGCGTCTGAGGTTGCTGCAGTTCTCCTTGAACGGTGGAGGTAGCTGATCTACAAGCACAACAAAATGAAATATAAAGAAAAATTGACCGCAGGGTTCACACATTATGCCATCATGTCGGAAGAACTAATTTCGCTACCGCTGACCGCAGCAGCGACCGCAGCAATTGTGTACTCGTGGCCCTGCAGCATGGCTTGCCCACTTTCCACAGAACTCGTGGCCCTGTGTAGCACGGTCTGCCCAATTTCCACCGACTCAACGACTCAACAACCTAGTGGCGTTATTCTATCCTAGGAAAGGGATAGAATCGATCATACTGGGAGGCAGGATCCTTGAACAACTAGCTTACTATCCATATTTAGTAATTTTGACAAAGCTAGTCTTCAACCGGAAAACTCACTGGTAAATATGCGTTTTGTATAGCCATTCGCCAGGTGCGGGTGACAGAAAGAGTCAAAGAAATTAATGCGGCCCACGGCCCGATTTAGCCGAATATTCGATGCCAACTTCAAGTCAAGC
Source organism: Rhodocollybia butyracea (assembly GCA_015501585.1). Taxonomy (NCBI): domain Eukaryota; kingdom Fungi; phylum Basidiomycota; class Agaricomycetes; order Agaricales; family Omphalotaceae; genus Rhodocollybia; species Rhodocollybia butyracea. The sequence continues at coordinate 23,664 of JADNRY010000500.1, read as the reverse complement.
CACCTCGGTTGGGCCTAAGTTATCGACACAACGTAAGAATCATTAGGAAGTAGCTTACAGGCACACACGCAGCAAGGCAAATATCTGGAGGACGCAACGCCACTAATTTTTCCAGGTTTTTCTCTGCAGTTTTAACAACCATACTTACCCATCTTCAAGTCAGCGCTGAGCGTCCTGCTGGCTAATGTCTCCTGGCAGATCTTCTAGTTCTCCTAGATTAAGCTCGCTTGCCGAGGTTTGGCTTGATTATGGGAGACAACTTTTGGGCTTAGCGGTGCTGAAATGATTGGGAGGCGGTATTCTAAAAATCAAACCGAATCATTGTCCTGGTGTTGAGAAGAAACAACCTGGGGGTGCTTACAGAGTCGAGGAACGATGATACATGGACTGGTTACATAATGAAGCTTCGTGTGGCCATCTCTGGGGAAATTACTGTATCACCCTCTTCAGCTAGATCGACCACCATCTCATAGTAATGCGGCTGCATGATATGCTCTTCTTCTTAGTCCCGTGCAAAAGTAAGTATCACCAACTCTTCGCGCCCGTTGTTGACGATATGAACTCCTACTTTCCAAGGACGGGGAGCTCGGGATATCTGACTAGAGATGGTCGCATATTCCTTCCTGTAAAATGCCAAGATATGTTCTCCGTAGTCAGGTAGACAGTACCATCACGAGTATCACCTCTATCTACCAAAGTCTCGCCGCTCACCATCAGCATATCCAAACGCTAAATGACTCCATCGCATCCGCTCACGCAGCTCACAATGCCCTGGCGGCACAAGTCGGTGCTGATGTACAACGCCTAGAGGCCTTAATCAATGGTCTCCAGAACACACAAAACAGCCTAATCTCTCAAGTCAGTGACGCCGAGGAGCGAGAACGGAAGCGGCCTCGCACTGACTTTAGTACAGCAGCTCCGTCGCATACCTCATTCCCGCACACGCTCACGCCGTCACCCACTCCCTCGCTCCCTCAGCAGCGTTCGGTACCGATGGATTTTACTCCATCCCCATACTCGTTTACCCCAGCTGCTTTACCGGCTCCACAGCCTACAGTACAGACGGCCGCCCCTTATCGCCAGCCTTCATACCCATACCCAGCCGCTCCGGCTACCTCACTCATTCCTGCTCTGGCACCCACGCCGTATCCCGCTCCAGCCAGCTCATTCGGTCCCACCCCTGTTCCGGCTCCAACGCCGGTCAACCCAGTCGAGCCCTCATTTGTCTCCCTAAGCCCAATCGCCTACAAAGACGTTCCAAAAGGGCAGTGGGATGGGTTAGCTCGAGCCTTCTGTGACAAGCTAACCGGAAGTAGTGGTAAAATCGCTCACCTTAAACGGGGTGTTAAAGGAAAGGGTGAAAGAGACGGGTCCCTCACATTCACTCTGACTTGGTTAAAAGCTTCAGACGCTCAAGACTTTTTCAAGTTGTAGATTGCAAAACCACCTATTGGATATGAGAACGTCACCATCGTACGGGGTTTTTAAATTGGGCAGTTGATACCTTACTTACGCCGTATACATTTTCGAATCATTCTTCTATTTCCGGTCCCTTCTACGATAATAATGTACATAAATGCCTACCTATTCTTGTTAAAATGTGGAATATAAAAGGAAATGTTTGGCTAAAACTCGACTGCCCTGACTTCGTCTCTGACATAACAAAATACCATATATTTCTTATGCAAGAAACTCACTTACGCCCTGATGAACATGAATGCATATGCCCGCCTAAAGGCTACAAAATGTTTATTATCTCTCGCCCAGCTCCTGAAGATCTCCGACGCCCTTGGGGTGGTGTTATGCCTTTGTACGTGAGGAACTCCATACCACCCAGATCAAAAGCCTATCTGGTACAGATTAGAGATGTCCACGAGTCCAGATCCAAGTATACTTGGATCCAGAGCACAAGTACTTGTGGCCTAAAAGGCCTGACTCGTGACCCGCGGCTGACTCGTGGGAAACGGGTCATTGACTCACAAGTATTACTTGCGGGTTTCACAAGTACTTGTGGATCTGCACACTAAACAAGTAGTTACAGCTATATTCACAAGTATTTACCATTATTTACTTGGATACAGTGTATAATGCCATTAAAAACCTGTACTTTACTTGTTACACTAATTTCATACTATGGTATGAAGTAAAAATGTACTGACAGTTAGGCTTTGGGTTGTAGACAGCTCACGGCGATTGAGCGCTAAAATAAGCGCTCAATCGCCGTGAGCTGTCTACAACCTCAAACATATGTGGCAGTACTTGATAAGTACTATAATAAATATGATACTATTAACTACTGTAAGTTTTGATCATCAACAACAAATATATGAGTTCATATTGCTTGCACAAGTCATACAAGTACTTGCAAGTCAACCGAAAATTGCAAATGTCTAACTTGTGACCCGTGGGAAACGGATCCTGGGATCCGCGAGTCGCATACTTGTGGGTTTTCCCACGGATCTTACTTGTGAAGACTTGGACTCGTGGACATCTCTAGTACAGATACCCTTGCATTAAATGTAGACGGAATGATACTGCTCATCTCCTATATACTACCTGAAAACTCCACATCATGGACAGAGTTTACAAACCACCATCCGTTTGATACACTATGTGAAAATCTAACAGCAGTGTCTCATGTCCATGCCTCTCCTGGTCATGACAGATGCAAATGCCCGCATAGGGTCTGAACAAATGATGCCAGAAGCTCCTAGCCGTGCCTCAGGCAACATTACCACACGAGGCAGAGCCCTACTATCACTGGGGAGAGATCTCGATCTCATGGTACTCAATGGCATGCATAGATTTGGTCAAAAAGCTGCTCAATGCACCTCCTTCCAGCCGCGCGGCAGTAGTGTGATTGATTTAGCGATTGTAAATCAAGCAATGTACTCCAACATAATGTCATTTTCAGTAGGTGATCATGAATCTGAATGGTCAGACCATGCTCCCATTGTCATTAAAATAAACTGGACCGCTACATCTGAGTCCTCACTAACAGTCAGAAAACGGAAGCGAACCAGTACACCCTATGAACTTCCAACAGACACAGAACTTGACAGGATGTTTATCAATGTAATCAACTCACATGTAAAAGATAGCGATGATCCCCTAGCAAAAATATATGGCCTCCTACCACGAGACCTATCACCAAATGAAAGCCCACTAGCGTTGTATACCAGTGCCACATGGTCAACTCCCCTATCAATAGGAACAGTAGGCATATTCTATGGCCAGAACTCAACCTTCAATACCTCACTCCGAATTCCCGGACCATCATTATCACTCAACCGTGCACATACCTATGCTCTATGGATTGCAATACGCGCCTGCCCAGCAAACAGATCACTGATTATATACTCCCCATTGGAGTTTGCAATCAATGCGCTAACCCACAATGCACCACAAAATGCCAAATTAGATTGGTTGTGTGCCAATGGCAACCTCCTACAATCCATTACAGTGCGCATTAGGGAACAAATTGGCCTGGTTCACCTCATGCTCACCCCCTCATTGATCACTAAACATTCTCTTCAAGCTCACCAACTGGCCTTGAAGGCACTAACAAATACAAACATCTCTGCATTCACACCAATGTCAAGTCTACCCATTGGGAACCTAAATCTGGTGGCTTGAATAAAATATCCACCAACACACCACCACCACTGCAAAAATCTGATAGTGCAAATAGCACACAATTGCTTGCAGAAGTCAGGTACTGGCAATAAGAGACAAACACAGGCACAACTTCAAGTCTTCTGCCAAAAACTCTGCCCTGTTCTGGAAAAAATTTATCAGCCTGGCACAGCCAAAATCCCAAAGCTCCCCAGTGTCAGCAAACCAACTCACTTCCACGTTTGGAGCACACATGAACCCCCTTATTCCAACTCCAGCTTCCTTCAATTTGCCCCTGATGGCAGCAAATAAAGTGATTGCGGATGATATTCCTAATATAACCACAGATTCCACCCCGGAACAATTCTTTGACTCACCATTCACCACTAATGACATTAATAACGCAAAGGTTAAGCTTGAAAAACACTCTGCTAAAAGCACCACTGGGATTGATCAAGTTCACTACAAAGAAATAATTGAGATGGACAGTACCAAGTTACTACATCTTATCAATGGATGCAGAGCCAGAAGAGAATGCCCCACTTCTTGGGTGACCAGCATACTTGTGGGAATTCTGAAAAAGGATAAGCCCAGTACAGATCCAACCAGCTACCAAGGAGTTGCTCTTGAGAGCTGTATGCTTAAATTTGTTACGCTCCTCATAATGCATCACTTTACACAATGGGCAGACACTAGAAATATCATCCCCCCTCCCAAAATGGATTTCGCAAGAAATACCACACAAATAATAACTCTTTTATCCTGCGTGCTGCAATAGAAAAAGCCAGATCAATGGGAAAAACTCTCTGGGTGGCAAGTGTAGACATCTGTAATGCATTTCCATCGGTAGACCAATCAACCCTATGGCGAAAGCTCAGAGATCTAGGTGCTGCTGGTAGATTACTTGACTGGATGCGAATGATCTATGAGCTGATGCGGTACCGAGTCAGACATGAAGGGGAATTTTCCAAAGATGATATCACCTCTGGAATAGGCATCCTCACTGGAGACACAATGTCATCAGAGTTCTGGATAATATTCTTTGGAGACCTCCACATCCCAGTCACAGATGATGACATTATGCTTGCAGGAATTGCACAAGGGGTATTCAAAATCTTAAGGCCAGACATGACCTTATTTTTCGGCCATAAGGAATTTTTAGGCCCCCCCCCTCCCCCTGCTCCTTATATAGAAAAATTTTCCCACCCCTAGTAGTCGGCCTCGCCGGCATGTAGTATTTGTCAGCACCGGCACTACCTGGCATGCAATATTGCCAGCAGTGTAGGCATGTTTTGACAATTACCTATCTGTGACATGAAGATTTGAGTGGTATTATAGCTATCAGTTGCACAGTCAACTTTTTTGGCAGCAAGTTCAGAGTCATTGGTACCATGTTCCGAGCCCAATTAAGAAGGAAACTTGGTTTTTGGCCTTTTCTGACTACATTTTAGGCTGGTGACACCCAAATATGTGTTAAAAGGCTACAAAAAGCATTTGTGCATCATTTAATCACCATTAGAACACAGTTATGTAAGGTCAGAACTTTCGGCCATAAGCCAACTTTAGACCCCCCCCCCCCCCCCCCCAAGGTCATGTCAGCACTTAAATTTTTGAATACCCCTTGGAATTGCAATATCACATCTTGAGCAAGCTGATGATCTTCTGCTACTTCCATTGTCTCCAGAAGGCCTACAGTGTAAAATGAATCTGTTCTACACATACTGTGGTAACAACTTCCTCTTGATAAATGCAATTAAATCTGCAATTGGATATCATGGACCTGCTCCCCCAGTCCCACGTCTCATGCCCATATTTTACTTCAATGGTGAGCAAATAAAAATTGTGGATAAATATACATATGTTGGGATGACCTATAGATCTGGTCCCTACAGAAATTTTTTATCTGTGCTTGAGTTACACTACATGGAAAAAGCTAAAAAAGCCCACAAAATTGGACATGCAGTCCCTACACATAGAGTCAATGATTGGTGCCCTCCCAGCTCATGAGGGAAAAATATTATACACAGGATGCATTGATCCCCATTTAATTTATGGCTGCGAAGTTGCAATGGACACTAGCAAGGCACTCACAGACCACCTTGTAGGAGTCCAACTGGCATTCTTTTGTAGACTGTTAGGACTATCAAAAACCTCCATTAAGGTGTCAATATATACAGAAACAGGCATTCCTTGAGATACATTGACTGAGTCTATACTCGGAATCAAGTATCGAGTTCGACGGGGGATCTGCCTGTGATTTGGTCAGTCCCTACTTGTCTCTGGGAGGTATCTCCGAGGTACTGAAGTAGTGGTGGTGGTTGGGAAGAAAGAGATCTCTGTTGTCTCAGTATGAGTACGTAGATTATATACTGTAAAGATACTTAGATAATATGACGAGTTTCGTGTGTAGACGTGCATGAAGCTCGACATCCTCCAATTCAACTTAGACAACTAGAACTGCCACTCAGTGCATTACAATACTTCCTGGACCGCACTCCTGACATGTTTGTCAGAGCTGCATTATATGAAAGCATTGCACTTAACACTGCAGGTAAAAAATCTTGGTTTGGGGACTTAAAGGAAGTTATCAGTACATGTTTACCTAACTACAAACTTCCTTCCAATGAATCCCTAACCATTGCCACTGATGGAACAATACCTGGGAAATTTGATAAAGCTATAACAAGCAGTACTAATACTTGGATTCAGGATGAACTAGAGCGCGTCAAAAAGCAATCTTACCTTATTCAACTGCGAAAATAAACCTACAGCTAATGGTGAGACCAAATACCGTGATAGCTGTCTATGGACATACTTAAAAGATATTGACAATAGTCAACACCAAAAAGCCATGACTTGGCTCATTGCTGGAGATCACTCCCTGGCTGTGGTAAGACTCACATGGACTGACAACCATTGCACACATGTACCTCACGATGAACGCTTATGCAGATTCTGCAAACTATGGGTTGAAACACCTGAACATGCACTCCTAGAATGCACGCATGCCTGTAACGGCCCGTAGTCCGGCCGTTGATAGATCCTCAGGGTTAGGTGTTAACCCGGCTACTCTGGGCATTAGTCCCTAGAAAACACTACGGTAACACGGGACTATAGTGTAGTAGTTAGCACGGCAGGCGCGGGTGCGAGCCCCGCTAGTTCCATTTTTCCGCGAGGTCAATGGATCGACCCACGGAAGTGTTACAATGCCCCTCTGGTTGTTCACCGGCATACATTCTTTAATAACTTCTACAACTTATGCCCTGATGCTGTTAAATACACAGCAAACAAAAATAAAGCGGCATATGTAAGCTATCTTGTCTCCTGTCAAATTTCTTTTTCAATTGTTGCAAAATGGATATTTGACGTTCTAAAAATATATGATTCAACCCCACTATACGTTCCCACTCAATATATGCAAAAGCCATGAAGATAATAAAATATATTTAAAATTGTAAAATAAGTATGTACAATGCCTGTACTGTAAGTAATTGGTGGCTGTCGCCAGCCAGGGATCTACAGCAGCAGTTTCGGAGCTAGTTGCGAGCTTGTCCCTGTCTGACAGCAGTCAGCCCAAAGACCATGGGAGCTTTCGCTGCCCCGGTGTTCAGATCTTGGACCATGCCGAGTAATTCACTTCCTTCCTTCCTTCCTTGGTATTTCCAACACTAACTGTAAATGACGTGGTCTTATTGGGTGTCCAAAGACAAGCATCAGGCTATATGGGGCTCTCTTGGTATGTCAATGTAGAGTACAAATACCGTCGATACAGGTATGCTTGCGGCTAGTACTTACAATACCTTGCCAAATAATTGTTGTAGATTTGAGTCTGTACTGGAACATTCTAGAAGGTATTGTAGGTAGTATAAATACTGTAGAGGTCCTGGGGGAGACCCAGACAATTGTACTAAAGGTCTAACAACCGAGTGCACAAGTGTACCAGATCACTTAATCCACAACAATAATCACTGTAATTGTTTGGTGAGAATCATTGGGGTTAATAATTACAATGAGACAACTAATAAATAAGATAGTACATAGAAACTTTGCATGAGTAGATAGCAGAGGAATGGTTACAGGGAACGGTTACAGAGAGAGGATATAAAAATGACAAACAAACATTTGTTAGTACTACATAGAGAATTTCCCTACAGGCTACAATTAGTGATGTGCTGGCTAGGGCTCTGAGCCGTTGGGCCCTCTGAGCCGGCCCTATTTGAGCCGGGCCTGGCCCAGCCATCTCTAGGGCTCAGATTTTTGAAAGCCCTGAGCCGGCGGCTGGGGCCGGGGCTCAGGGCGCTTATTTATCGAGGCAAATTCCACGAAAATACAAGGCTGTATGAACAGATTTATGCATAGTATTTACACCTCAAATATATAATTTGTGAGGTTACATTGTCTACCCCTTTTTACTGCAGAAACAGTCATTGTCATCATGTTTGACACTGCGTAAGTTTGCAAACTGACTCACCATTGGTGTGCAGAACAGCCCTCCTTAGTGAATATGGGTTTCCTCCATTGAAGGTTGTGTATTTTAGACCAGAAAGTAGTCAAAGTGCAATGTATTTTAATTTATTTAAGTATCCTGGGCCAGTTTTGAATCTGTACCTTGAGCCGGCCCCCAGCCGGGCCCTAGCCGTCATGTAGGGCCCGGCTCAGGATTTTGGTAGGCCCTGGCCGTAGCCAGGGCTTCTGAGCCGGCCCCAGCCGGCACATCACTAGCTACAATTCAATCAAAACCTCCCCCTCTTCCTTGTGCTCAGTGCTATTTGCGTTGCTGTGGATGACGTAGGCTTCCACCTTCTCGTAGAAACCATCTACGCCGTCTGAAAGGTCGACAAGTTCTCATCCGGCATGGATCTGGGCTGCGCCTGGACCATCCCCTCTTGCACCGTCTCGTTTGGTGCCAAACGGCTCTCTTCGTCAGCCGCAATTAATATAGGAACGACTGAGGTTAATGAGCTACTTTCAGACTTTGGTATGAGGCTAGCCTCAAGGTATTAGGCAACACGCCACTTGCGGAAGTGATGATGGATAGCAGCAAAGATCATGGCAAAGATCACAAAGACACCAACAATTCCCATCTCAAGAATTATGATGCTCTGTTGATACAAAATGTGGAATTAAAAATTGACGGTCAAATTTTCTCTCTGTTCAAACACAATGTTGAAGGAAGTACTTCGGGCCTAGGAGTCTTGCCCCCTGCCTTTCTGCTTCCAGAGTAGATGGGATGTGTTCCGTATCTTATTTTGTTTATCCTCCCGTTAGGTCATTGATTACCCCTCTCTCTGTTACTTATTAATCCTACATCTTCATTTATCCAAGTGCCTAGCTATGGCTTGGCAGTTTTGAGTACTTAGTTATATACAGGACCTATCATCCTTTCTCCCTCAGTCGTTTGTATGTTCTCGTCACCGTCTTTCAAATTTAATGTAATTGTATGTTATTGGAAAAGCAATTGTGTTTCTCTATATTGTCTAGGTCAGTGAAGCCTAAAGTATAAATTATATTTGAGAACGGCGGGCATGTCTGAGCATCGAGCGGGGTGTTGACCTCAACACGGAAGAAACATCTGACAGCAGCTGACAGCATGCACGTTTACACGGAGCGCTCAATCGGCTGAACTGAGTAATACTTACAAATGTTTGATGGCTTTTTTATATGGTGGCAATACCTGGCAAAATCCCAACAAAATCTAGACTCGTGTTGCCGAACAGGCCCTTATTTCCCCTCCAGGAAGCTGCCTGGAGTGCATTGCCATACTCTCCTCCTTGGGTATTTACATCTGCTTGTCTTAGAAGAAGCTGGACAATATCCTTGTTTCCTTGTATGGATGCCGCCTGGAGTGCATGTTGGATATCACAAGATATCAGTATCATTGTTATGATTGATCAAGCTCATAGTTATCTCACACTCATTATTGACACGTACTTACACGTACTTATTTCCTATCACCCCCATTACCAGTATATAAGCAGTAGCTAGATATACGCTACCTCATCCGATTACCCCTCTCTCAGTGCTGTAGGGGGCAAACGGAATATATTGTGCTTTTCACTCTATTCTGCCGTTGTGCTATATATTATCCCGAGTGGTAATATCGTGTTCTATTTTATTATCCAACAGTGCATTCCCATACTTTCCCCCTTGGGCATTTACATCTGCATTGTGCTCCAGAAGCAGCTGGACAATATCATTCTTTCCCACCCAGGAGGCTGCCTGGAGCGCATTCCCATACTCTCCTCCTCCTTTGGCATTTACATCTGCATTGTGCCCCAGAAGCAGCTGGACAATATCCTTTTTTCCATCATAGGATGCTGCCTGGAGTGCAGTCCCATGCAGTCCTCCTTGGGCATTTACATCTGCCTTGTGATTGAGAAGAAGCTGGACAAAATCCCAGTGTCCCCTCTCCTGCAAGCTAGCTGCAGTGGATTTCCATCCTCTCCTCCTTTGCAATTTACATCCACAAGGTTTTCCCCCAGTAACTGCTCAGCAATCCTTTCCATATTTAAGCCGGCCATGCAATAGAGTTGGCCTTGTATCCTCCTTGAATCCAAGGCTGGTTGGTAGGCTCCCCTTCTGGAAAACCTTTTCCACCCAAACCTGTGATTTTGAAAACTTTGATTTAGAACATGAATTCTAATCCAATTCACATAAGTGAGTTGACTCCTGTCTTTCAACAGTGACATGGCAAGGTCATTGGCAGGCTTGTGTTTAACAATGTCATCACCTAGACTTTTCATATGTGATGGCCAATGCTTTGCAGCATATAATCCTAAAGGAAATGACTTCTTAAACATATCTACTTTCTTAGGTAACATCCCCTCTTTGTTAAACTGCAGCAGATAAATAAGGCATGTTTGACAGATCATGGAATGGGCCAAGTGCTCATTGACTTCAAACACTTTGCGGATATTCACCTCAGCATGGGTTTGGGTGAGAAACTCTTTCACTGAATTGTGTGCAAATTTTACAACTTTCTTCACATCCACAGTTATCAAGGTGGAATCCAATATCTCATAAGTACCATTCTCAAGCTCCAGGGACCGCATTTCAGAATCAAATATTTGATCATCCAGGTCTACAGCAAGAATCTCTGTGACATGTGCAACTGAAAGTGGTTCAATTGCATAGATTAACCACATAAGAAGTGTGCCTGCATCATGCACATGTTCACTTTCATTCATTCGTTCAATGGCCAGAGTGTATGTTTCTGCCAGGGTCTTGGGTAACTTGTTCAGTGCCTCCCGTACGGCCTTGGATGTTTTGCACCGTTGCAGCACAGTTACTTGGCAGTCAACCCAACGGAACCTTTGAAACATCAAGTTGATTACAAGGCTATTCAATATTTTGGAGTACTTACTGTCCCTGTGCGCTTTCATTTAAATGATCAACTATTTCATTTAACAGTTCTGGCTGCAATTTCCGATGGCTGAATTTGTCCTTCAGGTATTTAGCAACATCCTGACGAAAAGATTCTGTATCATCAAGATGAATATACCAGGATGCATCATCAACTGTCTCAGCCAAATATCGACTGGTTACAGCTATGCAGAGGTTCTCCTTAAGATGGGCAAGATGTTTAAGAACATCAATTGCCTCACTGCATTCATCCATGGCATCTAGTACAAGGTATACTGGGCTCAAGTCTTTAGAAACAACTTCCAAAGTAGCACTTAGTCCTGCTATAGTAGGCTCCATAAGGCCATGGTTAGATTTTCTATATAGCTCATGCAAGGCAGGATGAACCGTTTCATCCCTTGTAGCCATTTGGAGCAAAAGGGACTGAAGGAGGCCTCGAGCATTGGTCTTAGTGTGTGAGTTATCCCGGTTGTCAAAATAGTAGTAGCAACACAGGAATGCTTGATTGGCTTGCAGGTTTTCAATGATAGCTGCCCTAAAGAATCACATGAGAAATATAAAATATGAAATCATACCAATGTTGTATGCATACGAAAGGAATGTTTTGCCTGAGCCCACTAGATGCACTATGATTAGATTTGAAATTACTCTACAAAAGAGTCTTACCTTTGCCCTGAATCCATAACATTCCAGATGTAGCCTCTCTCCATTCAACAAACTGGGGATCAGAGAATATCCACTCTCCAGTTCCAGGTGTTCTCTTATCACACGATGCTACAAAATTTGTAGAGGGATCAGGTGCTTTTAACCATTTCCGAATATCCGATACATTGTTGGTATCTTCAATACAAAGTGTTACTCAAAGACATTGATAAGAGTTGTCAAAGAGCACCCACTCCATGTATGATAGTTATTCTGGATGTTGGTTGCTGCTTGAAATTGCGGGTTTACCATAGAAAAGTTGGAAGCACCATCAAACGAAGCGCCAACAACCCTGCTATCGGAAGTTGCAAGCTGGATTTACGGAAAGAGACAAGTCATGTGTGCTTACCTATCTGCGCCATCCTGAGGGTTACTTTGCCGCTCTCTGATTACAACGATTAGCACTCGACTGAGTGCGAGGTGATCTCAAAATCTTACCCGAAATATCTGCCGAGTGAAGGTTCAGTACGTTCAGTCATGGCGGTTCGAAGTCAAAAGAGAACAGATCAGATCGCAGTGAAACACGCAGAGGTGGCCTCGGGTACCAACGAAGTTACGTACCGGCACAAAGCTTAAACGCTGATCACTCCGACCTTCTCGGACGTCGAATGTTTGTTGGCAGTTGCAAAGCTTTATTTTCTTACCAACTCGTCACTCGAAGACCTCAAAGAATATTCGTAACTTGAGTATTGACAATCTGCGACAAGAATGAGGCCAAGGCGATACTGTCGTTTCTTGGACACGGTACGTGATATCATACCACTGCGTGTACGCTCTTGCGGAGTCTGATTGCTATTCCTCAGTACTTCAGTTCTCTCCGAGTCATAACTCTAACCATTACGACCAGACAGTACTGGGGTGTAGAACTGGCGACAAATTGTAACTAAAATTGGGCGGCCTCGTCGTCCCTTCAACTAGTGGGTTCTACACTCGTCCTCACTAGCGCTACTACTGGCTATTCCTGTCCGAGTTGGGCACGACAGTACAATCTCGGACTCTCAACTTCTGCTCTTCTACACCATTGCATGTACGCGCCGCTGAATCCATCCAGAACACGCCATTCCTCCCTAAAGGCTTCAGTCTCTGCTGTTGCTACTTGCCCTCGCCCAATGGCAGTGGTGGCATAGTAATTGCTTTGTCTGCCCCTCGTCTCTCCCGCCGATGAATACTTCAGGATCAAGTATATCTATATGATAGCACTGTTGTTTTTGTCTGGATTGGTTGAATAACCTAGGTACATGGATTAGCTGGATCTGGCAATGCTATTCCGTGCGCGTGAGCACCGACATCCATTTTCCGTTTCTCCTTCGCAGCATTCCAGTGTTGCTAAACATCTTCCAGCGAAGATAATATGCCCAAAAAACTAGAGCATCATTCAAGCTTTTTCGTGGGTGGCGGAGACGGGTTGCAGGGGTGTTGTGGGCGGGCATGCAGAGGGAGAGTTCGATGGTTTGATGTGGGTGTAGCGTCGTCAATACTCACGTCTGGTATGCAAATATTATACAAGTTGAACGACCATCCCGCTGCCCAACAGCGCATTTGTCCTCTACAAATTCTGATCATATAGCTGTGGAAGGAATCAGATACGCGCCGCTGTCATCACTGCTCTCAAAGGAACTCCCTTCTGTCATAACAGCTCTTCACGAGCAACTCTTCTCCACCATGTCTTTGCTCAACTCAAAGTCACAACGTTGATGCATTCATGTCTCAAAGGCTTCGGATGGATCTATATGCAGAATTATCAAGGTTCGAGTTGGAATCACTAAACTCATGTCTACAGCATCTCGCATAATTTCTGGACGTTGTTGAGTACTATAGACACTCTCGGTGCACCAAAAGACGTTACTGGGAATGTCTCTTACTGATGAGTATGACGACGTTGGGATAGAACAAGCCGACACTAATTCCACCTGGCCTCCATCATGTCCGGTCCTCTTGCCATCAAAGGCGCCGTCATTTGAGCAATGTGATTTGGATTACAAGGTGAGGGGCTCGAGGAGAGATGCGTAGAAACAGCACAGTGGGAGTGCATGGCTGTAGTCTCCGATGCGTAGAAAAGTTGGGTTTGACTGACTCCTCTTTGCTAACCATAAGACAGTCAAGCTATCGTCTCGATAGATAGCCTGGGATGACATTACTCTTCCTTTTCATTTCAATCGGTTCAGTCATTCCAATGAGATCCACCGACGGAGGCTTCACGACGAAGAATATGTTTAGCTATGCGCAACCGAAAATAATGCTCCCAGCGGATAGATACCAAAAGAAATTACCAAGAAATATACGAAATAGCATGCGCCGGTAGCACAGTTGTTCATTAAGTACCGTTAACTCCGACGCAGGGGATTGATTCAGAGATGGAATTCTTCGAGTCTCTTTTAGTACGTGTCATACGTAGCCATAAATAAAGTAATGAAAAGAAATCCTACAGCTTTGGGCGATGTGTAACCGATAAAGCAGACCAATTGCAAAGAAACTGACCGAAAAAAGCACTTCCGCACCGATAAAAATACCCTCGTTCTCTCCAACGCTTGCAACCCAGGCCTGTTGGAATGGTGCACATGACAAAAGTAGTGAATCGAACTAGATTGGCGTAAAGCTTTTGAAAGTGAAAAAAAGTGTAAACACTTACTGAGGCAGAACGAGGTCATTATCAACAATACGTATCTTCGCTCTCGTATAATTTTGGACACGAAGAAGGCAGCAAAAGGCGGATAAAGAACAGCGAATATAGCAGTTCCAAACAACGGGCTTTGCATAGTTGAGTACGGCCGACATTAGAAACAAGCCTGAGGAGCCTACGATTCTGAGGTGCTGCAGTTAACCTTTTACGGTGGAAGTAGCTGGGCTACAAAACTAATTTCACTGCCGCCGACTGCAGCGACCGGATAGAAACATTTGGTTCGGTAGAGCACAATCACCTCGGAAAACAAACTGTCTGTCAACGACACGATGACAGAATGGACTCTCGAGGACTGCGTGCAGATGATACGACCGGGTGTGTTGTGTGTGCGACAAGTGCAACGCTGCGTCGATCTCATCGAGATATACAGCGGTGCGGGTTTGAATTAGAGGAGCGCCGTGATCAATGATAATGCGATGAGAGACCTGAGGCAAGAGTTGAGCATTGGTAGCGGGAAATGAAAGGACATGCTCGCTTACCGCTGTCCCCCATTCAGTTCAGTCAAGCTCTGTTTCTAAATCGGCCCTAGCTGCACTTTGACCTCTAACCTCTCCATGAGATCGTCGCCTTCTTTCAGCATTGCGCTGCTTCTGACTTTTTCCGTCTCTTTCTTCGCCAACTCGATCTCCTTGTCAAGCTCTTCTGCCTTTTCTTTGTGTTTATGCGTCCGCCTTGAACATGGGAGTACCAGCTTCTTCTTCGGCGATCCCGAGAATTCTTTGACGCCATGTGTCGAGAGCCTGGGAACCCGAGGTTGTACGTGAACGTCACTCGGAGAATGAGCGCTAGCGGTAGCACCTTGATAATTCGACTTCGCATGGTCACTAAATTGGGATTGTTGAACAGACTGAAAAAGACTTTTGTGCTTCTTGCTGGGTGGGTTCGCGCACATTGATAAGGTGCTGAAAGACATCGGGAAAGTCGAACTGGAAGAGATTAGCGGAAAGCTGGTGAATGAACTAACGGCTGACGCACCTGGCTTGTAACCGTAATTTGTTTCCAAGTCTCATATACAATGGACTCTTCTCTGTCAGAGTTGCCAAATACAATAGAGATGCTAGCTTTTGTAACTCCAGCCTGTCCTCATTTGTGGTCTGCTTCATTCGCTGCTTGCGTCTAAACCAACGCAAGCGTCAGCTACACGAAGACTGGAGAAATCGAAGACAATTACGGTAGATATATTCGTCAGTCCGAGCAGAAAAGAGATAGCGTCGAGGATATTCAATTTTGCCGTTTCATTGAGACCGGTAATGGCATTGAAAGAAGGGTCCTAGCCTGTAATCTGCGTTCTAACTGGATAAGACTTGAAGCCTGCACAAGTAATAAGTTCAAAAAGCATTATTCAAAATACTATTGTCTTCTTTACCTTCAATAACGAGCTCCTCGATTCTAATCCTGGTTGAGTCAAAAGATTCCCAACGTGACTATTGCGTCGCGTCACTTAGCACGTGTGGTATTTTGTGATCTCGTTTCGGACCTTTCGGTACATGCGTTGCCCGCAACCATGATCTTCTAAACCCCAAATCTTGTACTACCTCATAATAATCGATATCCTTCAAGCATCTAGAGCAGGCTCTGAATTTATGACAATGGTTCTCTAGATCCGATGCGATCCTCCACTCCCAAGCATCTCCTGTCCTCACCCCTTTCCCCTCATACCTATCCTCACTCTCACACCCGTCCCACATCTCCAAATGAGGGCTTATCCCTGCATCTGAAACTCAGAGAATTGCTTGTCGTAATCATCCCTATTGAGACCTGTTGAGCTCGCATGAGGTACCAAAGCATCACCTTGATGAACACTTAACATTCGAGAGTATCAAGGAACGGGGCCCAAACTCTACAACCAACAAATTGGAGCTCGAGCCAACGCCAACCACCATTTAACCGACGGAGAGTGTTGGGGAGAAACGAATATTGCATATCGCTGTCGGTGTGTTGGAATTCGCTGAACAAGGAATCCAAGGTTACTTGGCCAGGGATTCGAATTGCGCGCCGCAAAAAGGAGGATAAAGAGCTAGGATAGACGACGAATGGCAGAACTTGGCGTTCGAGACGAGCAATGAGCTGCGCCAAAATGTGAAAACTGTCCCCTAGATCCCATGCCTTCCTCCTCATATCCCTCCCAACTCCACTAAAGAGTCTGATTCGATACAGTATGGACAGTGCCGGCGATCCCTAGGAGTGCTGGAAACGAGGCTTGGGACGGAAAAGTTGCCAGGTCATATGCAAGTAGTATCGAGGAACAGGGCCCGAACTACCATTGCAGTCGTTTCGTACAGCTCACTGAAGCTCAATCCGACACGAATCACCATCACCATCCTCCACTCCCAAGTATCTCTGGTCCTCAAGGCCTCATTCCTTCCTCCTTATACCCATCCTCACTCCCGTGCCCGTCGCTCTTGCGTAAATGAGGCCTTCCGGAACTCGCTCTCATCCCTATTGAAACCTGTTCAGCTCGTACCAAAGTATCACCTTCGAAGAAGAGCTGGGCCGAGTCACTAGTCAGTCTCGATACAGTATAGTATACAAGAGATCCCTAGGAGCGCCGGAAACAACTCCGGGAGGCTTGGGATGGAAAGCCTGGTGGGGGTCATACAGAGCTATACTCTTTTGCTCATCTTTAGCTTAAATGGCACTATTTTGAATGACATGAAAAAAAAATTGGGCAGCTTGCAACTTACCCTGGTAATAGTATCAAGACAAGAAGAAGTCCTGTGAAAGGACCCAATTGAGTAGATTTGAAGTCGTAGGAGTAGCTTTGACCGGCAGTCAGTGTCTTCATCCAAGAAACTAGTCCGTTGCTTGGGCAAGATCCGTTGACCCTGTTACTTTTGGAGGAATCACTCCGGGAATAGCATAGACCAGGACACAGATACTTAAGCTCCGGAACCGCGACAAGAGGATACCAAAAGTGCTCGTTGCCATTGGCCTTCCAGAATTGATCCAACGTGGCGACAGAGAAAATCTCGCGTATGAGCAGCATCAGCGCAATAACTCCAAAGAGTAGTAAAGCATGTCTGGCGCCAAATGATGTTGATGAGTATTTTAGAGAATCTTTATCCGAATGTTGAAAGGTTTGTTAGATTTTGAGTTTTGGGAGTAGCGGCTGGGGAACATACCTTGGTGTTCGGCTGTGATGAGGACCAAAGTCTGCAAGACTTGTATGATGGTGAGGACCAAAAAGATGATGACACTAGCTTTTCGTAGATCGGTCCCAACGGTACTTGTTAAGTTCGCGGAGGTGATGTCGATACCGGTGATACCCAAAGCCACGCAAATCACGAGACAAATGCGGAAAACGCGACGATTTCGAACCAAGTTCAGGATGGTGCCGATGATGGGGATAGGAATATTTGTGTTGTCACATAATTCAAGCCTACGGGGAAACGCGATTGGAATTCGGAGGTGGAACAAGAAGTAGCACAACGCACCTGTCCACAACAAGGATATAGGTGCCATAAAGTAGACCAAAGAACCCGACCGAAAAGAGCACTTCTGCGCCGATAAAGATACCCTCGTTCTCTCCAACGCTTGAGACACTAGCCGAAATAGCGCGCATTATGAAAGCAGTTAATCGAACTAGATACGCGTAAGCCTGTTGAAGGTGAAAAAAAGTGTAAAGACTTACTGAGGCAGAACATGGTCATTATGAACAATGAAAGCAATAAATTGAAAGGGGAAAGCAGCTTACCGGGCCTCCTTAGTGCTCACAGCATCCTCCAGCAATGCGACACACTCTTCTAAATCCACAGGACAATTGTAGCTTTGGAAGTCTTCTTGATGAATGTTGCGGAGTCACGGTCCGCGTTCACGCAAAAGGGCGCTGAAGTTTCGGATAGCCTTTCTTCCCTCCTTCATCATCCAGGCTCTTCAGCGGCATTGCAAATTTCTATTGCCTTGGTCCTGATTTAACATACGCCAGGACCGGGTCAGGACTCAAGGCCTCACGCGCACGCCTCAATATCTAATATTCAATACCCCAGCTGCATCACTGGAGTTTTCGCTCCCTGGGTAAACAGACGTACAGTGGGTTAGGGGTTGGAATGGGCAGAGCAGAGTGCAGCGACCAGTGCCAAATGTTGCCCAGGTCAGTATCTGGAGGAGACAAGAGGGCGTTAGCTGGAGGGATTGATGCATATTGATGGCGGGTCCGTGGTTCTTGTCATGGACCCACCTCTTGCTCGCTTTCTCTCTCGTCGTTTCTGGTCAGAATAACCGCGGAGACTTATCGATATTTTCTGGCTCTGTATGATCTGAGATCTAACGATCGACTCATTCTTCCTGTTGTAGTCCCGATCCGTTCACCATCAGCTTAGTATTCTCCTCCACTGCTTTTTGCCCTTCTTCTTCTTCTCTGTCAGTTTTTCTAGTCCACACTTTCACGCTACAAGTAACACCTCTATTCCACAACATAACATTCCTAGTCCTTCTGGAGGACGATACAATAGCAGTTATTCCTCGTCCAAGTTGCGCATGTTATCAATTTCATTTCCATTTACCCAATCAATCTGTCACGAATCAGTAAATGAGAGCAGAAACCGAATAGCTCAATAATCAAGACGACCTGCGCACACGAACATTATATGCGATAAGATACCTCATGTTGCGTGTGTATATCCTCCTTGGTAGTGCACTTGTATTGGCTTTTTTTTTAACATTCATTTCCTCTCCTCAACAGTCTTGACCACTCACAAGTTGACTAGTGACTGCTTTTCCGACAAAGATAAATATGTAGAACCAATGGTGTGGCGCAGCCTGAAGATTGACAGCTCTATCAATATTAAGCTACTGTAGTAGTAAGCTACAAAGAATTTCAGGTCACGCAGCACTCAAGAATAGATACTCACAGACGTCAAGTTACCCGATTGGCCAGAATTATCCATTCGCGTTGGTACAACGTGTTGGACGCCTTTATAATCGGATTGTCTCTCTCTTGAACTACCACCTCGACCATGGGACAAAGCTACGAATTGAAGAGTGAGTAAAACCAGTCTCATTGTAAAGCGCGTACTCACTGATAACTGAGATCATCCAGTTATAAGCGTTAGTGAGATCGACTTGAAGCGGAATCTTCTTATTCGCCATATCCCGGGTCGCGATACCCCGAAACTCTGCATCGCGATTGACATCGATGGAAAGAGGGTCTATCAGACGAACCCAAGCAGAACGCAGGTCGCCATGTGCAACCAGATTGCAGCCTGTAGGTCCATCCACTCAATCGACGGTAAACGTAAGATACTAAAGTCGCATAAGATCGGTGGATAGTCAGTCTTCGCTCATTGCATTACAGATTCTCCATAGATCAAAATGTCTGGCCAAACAGGAGATGAAGATTGCTCAGCTACTCGAGAAGGATGAGGGTGAGCCAGCATCCATTTTATATTTGCACCACGTCTGATGCCAATCTTGTAGATGTCTCTGTTGTGCTTAACCATATGAAGAAGAATGCGACAGGTACACCAGGACCCACAGTTGTTGTGCATATGACCTCCATCGATCATGGTCAAGCAGGGGAGATCGCCCTTGCCAACGCGACACAAGGTACGGAGACACTCCAAACCGCAAGTACAAGTTCCGGGATTGGAAAAATCGCGAATGCTGGAGCGAACAACAGTGATATGTCGTCTAGCCTAGGAACCATGCTCTCTAGGCTCAGAATCGTTGGTGCTGCGCTAGCCAAGGCAAGGAAGCAAGATACTGTTTGTTTATCCGCATTTACTGATGTCCCAATATAGATTCACCCTTATTCTAATGTGGCCTGGAACGTCCTGGATTCGGTGTACAAGGTGGCCTGCTGTTGGATAGCTCCTCGTATATACTAATAGGAGAAATAGGCTGTACAGAAAACAACAGGAGACAGACAACGATGTTTGCAGGCTGGTCCAGACTATGGCTGACGTCTATGGTTTCGCGAAGGATATAGAATCAGCATCCGAAAAAATCATGCGTCTTGAAATCACAGTCTATGCATTAGTCAAACAGACAGAAGAATGTGCCTTGTTTATTCGGGAATATACTGGCCATGGATTCGGTGGTACATATACCTTAGAACTGTTCTTTCATTATGCTGATTAACATTACAGGCAGACTCATCAATGGCCTTTTCTCTGGAGACCGTGACAAGATCAGAGATTTTATTGCTGCATTTGAGAAGCTTAGGGAATCCCTCAACAACGGAGCAGCCATCGAAATCTTGTGTGTATCAACTAAAGCACTGGCAATGGTCGAAGGGGCTGGTGAGTACATGTGGTTGGATCTGCGCTTGCTAAATACTTATGTCCAACCTCAGCTCAAACACAGAAGCTTAATAGCCTCAAGCCGGTAGACATGAACGCCAGTTTACGCCCTGTATGCTTACCCAGAACTCGCCAGGAATTACGCGACTTGATTACAAACTGGCTCATCACACCACCAGATGTCAATGCGGTCAATCCTGGCAATATTCTCTGGTTGTCAGGTGTTGCGGGGGCTGGAAAAAGTACAATAGCCACGTCTATCTCTGAATACTTCCGAGAGCTGGGACGACTTGGCGCATTTCTGTTCTTCACCAGAAATAAAAGTGACCCTGCCTACGTCATTCGAACAATTGCATTCCACCTGGCACGCTCAAATATTCATGTGGCATCTGCTATCTGGGCTGCCATTGATAAAGATCCTGCCTTGATTGACTCCCCCATCCATACACAATTCCAGAAACTCCTTCTTGCCCCACTCACTACATCACAGAATCATATCCATGGCCCAATTGTTGTTGTGCTAGATGCCCTGGATGAATGCGGCGATGCAGACTCCCGGAGGACTCTTGTCTCTCTGATCTCAGATGAGTTCCCCAAACTTCCCCCTGCGGTTCGCTTCTTCATTACTAGTCGACCCGATTCCGATATTGCATCAAAATTTGAGAACCAACCCAAGATTGCTAAACACTTACTTGATATTACAGTGCCCTCCAGCTTCACAGACATCCGCATCTACCTTGACAATGAAATGGTGGAGATACGGGAGCGCCACAGTCATCGGAATTTGAGTCCTAACTGGCCAGGGGAGTCACAAATGAAAAACCCTCACCGAGCACTCCTCAGGTCTCTTCATTTGGGCTTCTACAGCTACAAAATACCTTCTGCAGTCATTCAAACCTAATGATGCCCTTAAGGCCATTCTAGTTAAGGGTCAGACCACTCTTGATGATCTTTACGCTGAAGCACTAGAAGTTGCCGCACAATGGAATGACCAAACATTCGCCAGAGAAGCTCAAGTAGCATTATCTGTAGTGGTACTTGGGAAGGCGCTGGTATCGGATGCAACGATTGATGCTCTTCTAGATTTGAAACCAGAGAGCTCATCTAGCCAGATTTTCCGCGCACTTGGATGTGTCTTGCAGTGGGCTCCTGGGCAACACGTGAAGATACTCCATGCATCCTTCTCTGATTATCTCACAGACCGTAGTCGTTCTGGTGACAAACCATGGTTTATCGACCCATCTATCTTGGAGCCCCAGATTGCACAAGGGTGCTTGCATATCCTGAAGAAAGAACTTCAATTCAATATCTGCGGATTTGAAGACTCACATATTTACACCACCAAAGTCCCAGGTCTATCGGAATGCATTACAGACCTATCCCAACGCATTACAGATCACATTTCTCCCGAGTTATTCTATTCAAGCTTGTACTGGACTAGTCACCTTCCAGGAATTGGTTCTGATACCCTGCCTCTTCCAGACGGCCTTCTCCAAGGCCTTCTCACAGACCTGAAGGCCATGATGGATACTAAATTTCTGTATTGGCTTGAGGTCCTCTGCATACAGCAGAAAGTTGGAGTTGCAATAGATACTAAATTTCTGTATTGGCTTGAGGTCCTCTGCATACAGCAGAAAGTTGGAGTTGCAATAGATGCACTTGAAGCTGTGGCCAAGCTTGCCAAAGTGGGTTTCTGCACAGATACTGATATTGCTGGGCTAATTATTTATTTAGAACTACCATGAGGAGGAACTTGCAAGTTTTGCAACAGATGCAGTCAAGTTTGTGCTCAGATTTGCTCCTGTCATTTCACATAGCGTGCCCCACATCTATCTTTCAGCACTTCCCTTTGCACCAAGTGGGTCAAAAGTCAAGAAGCAGTATTCTTCCTTGCTTGTTCCAAGTAAAACAGTGGGCATTCAAAGCTCTGTGAGTGGTCAATGGCCAAGGCTGCAAGCAACAATCAAGGGTCATAGTGGCAGTGTTTTGTTCTGTTGCCTTCTCACCTGATGGGAATTGTATCGCTTCAGGGTCCCCTGATATGACACTGTGGGTCTGGGATGCACGCACAGGTAACCTAATTGTTGGGCCATTCACTGGACATGATGGGGAGATCAATAGTATTGCCTTCTCATGTGATGGGAAAAGCATCGTGTCTGGCTCTGATGATAAAACTGTGCGTGTGTGGGATGCACAAACAGGTAAAACCATTGGTGCTCCGCTGACAGGACATAGAAACATAGTGAATTCTGTTTGCATCTCTCCCACTGGAAAGCAGATTGCATCTGCATCTTTGGACAAGACAGTTCACATTTGGGAATGGGATGAACATAGTGAGGTCAAGATAGCACCTTTGGTTATCACTCATGTAGGATTGGTTTGGGCTGTCGCTTTTTCACCTGATGGAGACCAAGTTGTTTCTGGCTCAAAGGATGGTTTGGTGCAAGTTTGGAATACACAAACAGAAAAACTTGTCAATGGGCCACTGAAAGGGCATACTGAAGGCATTCGATCTGTTGCTTTCTCACCTGACGGAAACACATTTTGTCCCTGTCACATGAAGCAGCTCATATATGGGATGCATGTACAGGTACTGAGGTTATCACTATCCCTACCCCTATGGGTACAAATGCTTATTCTGCTGCGTTTACTCCTAATGGGAAACACATTGTAGTGGGATATGCTGATGCATTGCTGTGCATTTGGGATGTGCAAAAGGTGCACTTGTCTCAGCCCCAATTGATGGCCACAGTGGGCTGTCCTGTCTGTCTCTGTGTCACCTGATGGAATGAGAATTGCCTCAGGTTCAAATGACAAGACTATTTGTGTCTGGGATGCATATCAAGAGCTCTCTGCAGCACTTAAAGTGGATGCTCAATACATAGGGGCTAATGACCAAGAGATTGCGCAAATGCATCATCCAGGGTATACAGGACATACAAGTACTGTCCATTGTGTTGCTTTCTCACCCAAAGGGTACCAAATTGCTTCAGGATCTTGGGATAATACAGTCTCTGTGTGGGATTCATGTACAGGGACCATTTTCACTGGGCCACTTATGGACAC